>CM029271.1:41456606-41496695 GCA_016920895.1 Vaccinium myrtillus
GAGTGTGGGTATTCCGGAACCAACTAGATCTAACGGGTGTAAACTAGTGCTAACTACACGATCGTTAGAAATGTGTAGAAGGATGGACTCGCAAAGATGTTAAAGTGGAGCTTCTCTCGAAGCAAGAAGCGTTGACACTATTTCTTAGCAAGGCAAAGCTTGCACATGACAAGATGCTTGCTCCGGAAGTGGAAGAAATTGCAACTAAAGTTGCAAAAGAATGTGCTCGTTTGCCTCTTGCTATTGTTACGGTGGCTGGAAGTATGAGAGGATTGACTGGTAAGCGTGACTGGAGTAATGCATTAAATGAATTGATCACTTTCGACAAATGACGCCATCGATGGTGAAAGAAAGAGGGTTTTGAGCGGCGAAATTTAGTTATAGTCGCCTAGGAAGTAAGGTGCTCCAGTATTGTTTCTTGTATTGTTCCTTGTATCCTGAAGATCATGACATCCCTGTGAAAGAGCTGGTCGAGTACTGGATCGCGGAGGGACTAATCGCTGAGATGACCAGTGTAGAAGCAAAGTTTGACAAGGGTCACGCTCTGTTGGAAAAACTAACAAGTAGCTGCTTATTGGAGCGCTCTAACGATAGATATGAGCTAGAATGCGTTAGGATGCATGATTTGGTAAGAGATATGGCTCTCAGAATAACTCAAATTAGTCCTCGATTCATGGTAAAATCTGGTGTGTACTTAGGAAATGTTCCGTATGAAGAGTGGTCTGAAGATCTTGAGAGGATTTCCTTGATGGGCTGCTCCATACAAGAACTTCCTATGAGACCACCTGATTGCCCTCAGCTTACCACCTTACTTTTGGTTGACAACAGATTATCAGAGATTCCAGATTCTTTCTTCGCCTATATGCCTTGTCTTGAGGTATTGGATTTGTCCTATAACTGGATAAAGTCGCTGCCAGAGTCCATCTCCAACTTGGAGAATTTGCATGCATTAATATTGGCGGGATGCAGTGGCATAGAGTATGTGCCATCACTGGAGAAAATGAAGGCTCTGAAAGTGTTCAAATTGACTTGTAGTCGGATTAATGAAGCACCGAAAGGTATAGAAGAATTGGTTAATCTCAGAGAACTCGACCTCTCTAACAATGTGAGACTAGAGACGTTTCCTAGCAGTTTGTTACACAGGCTCTCAAAACTCCAATGCCTTCGACTTGAGGAGACACCAGTAGAAGTGTTAGCAAAAGATCTCGTATGCTTGAGGCAATTAAAAGTCGTCACCATCCAATTGAATATACCAGAGCTTACTGCGTATGTGACATCTCAGCGGGTCCAAGGGTTGGAGAACTACCTTCTTGTAGTGGGAGAAATCGAAGATCCTGATGGATTCCGTCTTTCATATGGAGAAAAAATTGTTCGTATTGACATTCAATCTGAACCTTACAGATGTGGAGTAGACAAAGTAGTGCTCCCCAACAACGTAACTTACTTGGAGCTTCGCGGATTCCATGATCTCATTAGCTTATTAACTATTCCGGGGTTAAAAAATGCCACACATTTGTGCACAGTCGATGTCAGCAACTGTGATGGGTTAGAATCCATCTTCTCGTCATCATCCTTCTCAGAGGACGGCGAGATCTCTCTCAGAACCGTTGAGGAATTTTGTTTGTTTGATTTACCCAGTTTTAGGGTACTCTTCGATGGTATCGCGCCACTGCGCAACATTTCCTTTAACCTTAAGAGATTGACCTTCGGAAGATGTGATAGGTTGAAGAACATTTTCCCTGTCCAGTTGTTGCAAAACTTCCCAAACCTCGAGGCACTTGAAGTGGACGAATGTAAGAATGTAGAGGACGTAATCGTAGGAGAAGAAGAGATGAGTGGTAGCAACACAATCACACTTCCCAGACTCCGGGAGTTGGATCTATCTTCGCTACCAAGATTGAAGAGCATTTACACTGGAATAATGGTGTGTGAATCTGTGGAAAGTATTGTTGTATGGGACTGTCCCATGATAAGGAGACTGCCTCTTTCTTTGCACATGAATAACGACCAAGCAACAGCACCACCTGCTCTCAAGTACATTGAAGGGGAAAAAGAATGGTGGGAGTCTCTGGAATGGGATGATCCCCTCACCAAAACCATTCTTGAGCCTTTTTTGGGAAAGAGGCGTTAAAGGTGAAGTCTCTCCCCAGTTATTTGTTTTTTTTTTTTTTACCCTACATTAATTGTGAAATTATTCAGTAGTCCACAACCACACAATCTCGTGGAGTTCTGACTAAAGTGTTTGGACCCCACACAAATGTGTAGTGAGCACCATGCGGTGGTGCGCTCGGACTACTAAATAATTACTCACTTTAATGGGCGTTGACAAATTAATCTGGAACATTATCCTCAATTAGAAAATTTACTAATCTAGTATTTGTGCTTTTTGGCACTAAAACCTATATATGGTTTAGTGTATGCGAGTATGTTTTGTCCGGATGTGGCGGAAACCTCCGCCATTTGTGGGTCCCACCTTGCGTTCATGGCGATAATTTGAACAATTCAACTTGTAGGGCCCCCAAAGTAAAGTAATGTACTATTTACTCAAAAAATCAGTTTGATTAGACGTCGATACTAATTCTAAAAAAAATTTAGTTCATAAAATGGACATCTTGATTATGGCAATTGTTTTTTTATGGTAAATTGTCCAAACCGTTCGTTTTATAAACTAAAATTCATATTTTCAAATATCTATCGATATCCGATCAAGCTAATTTTTTTGGGCCCGGATACATTATCCGACAAGATGAACGATTCAGATTACCGAAATGAATTCACGGTGGGGCCTACAATGAGTGGTTTCCGCCACAATCAGGAAGAACTTATCACTTTATGTGTCTATTATGCTAATCTCTCTGCACCTTACAACTTCTTGTTCCTCAAGGAAAGGGAAATTTTTTTGAAATACCCTAAACTTTGACCTCAATGTCTAAGACCTCCAAACTTTTGAAAACTTCAATTTTATTCCTAAAACTTTTCTTCCATTATTCAAAATACCCCTAAACTTTGACCTCAATGTCTAAGACCTCCAAACTTTTGAAAACTTCAATTTTATTCCTAAACTTTTCTTCCATTATTCAAATAGACCATGCCTTCTCAATCTGTTAAATTACTCAATGAGATTTGCTGACTTTAACGTTTGGCTCCATTAAATATACTTATGTGGTATCTAATCTTACTTAAAATGTGAACCCCACACTCACTCTCTCTCTCTGTTCTCTGCCCTACAATACTCTCCTCCTTTCTGTTTGATCTGCACCTTTCACTGAGGAAATTCTCCTCATATAACCAAAAATCTAGAGAAACTGAAGGTTTGTTTTCTACTCAAGTCCATCTTCAGTCCATTCTACACCTACCAACTCTGATTTCCAAAATCTCTTTTTGTACCTGTGATTTAGACTCCTATATCACATAGAAGCTCTTCACCCTTTTGCAAGTCTTTCTCTGTTTCCTTTATGAGTTTAAATTATTTCCACCGCCGGTAAAAACAAAAGTTTCCTCCAAATCAATTGCATTGCGCCACATGTCCATGTTCTACTATTTGGGACTACAGTTTGGACACATGTCGCAATGCAATTGATTGGAGGAAACTTTTGTTTCCACCGGCGGTGGAAATAACTTAATCTCTCTTCCTTTGTTTATTTCCGTAAGTATTATTAAGCTAATTAAAGCTTAGCTGGATTATTCCCAAATCTATATCATTTGTTGTTTAGGGTTTTTGTTTTTCGACAATGACCCACAAAAGGCCATGAAGCGAGTCCGTGCCCTCAAAGGTACTGCTTTTACGAATCTCAAAATTCTAAAATTCACTTCCTATTAGAATACGTATTGCTTTAAAATTGAGAGATTAGTGTTCAATTTATGTAGTTCTAGGTAGCTTATTATTAAGCTATGATAAAAGATAGAATCAAGGGAATCTACTTTCTTCGGATTCTTGTACAACTACCAATCAGATTTCCAATCACCTCACAGAGAATTTAAGAGACAAATACTATCAATCTATCAAGGGTATTGACTCTTTTAGGGGTATATGATGTGTTGTTATTTGCAGGTGTTCTTTCAGTTTCAATGAAGAACGATATGTTGACAGTGATAGGGGACGGCACGATGGATAAAGTGATGGTAGTGAAAAAATCGAAGAAGCGGATCAAGCTCAAGCTCAAGCTCAAGCTCAACGAAGAGACAATCACAGTTGGGCTATCCGTAGTTCTTGGAGGTTGCCTCCTTGTATCCTTAATATCTGTTCCTACTGTAGCCTTGTTTCGTTTGTTTCATGTTTTTGGTCTTGCATGACCATTAGTGGAGGGTATTGGACTGTTTCCTCGTATCCTTGTTTGGATTGTTTTGTATCCTTGTTTGGCCTTTGAAAAGTACTTTGCCACCGGAAAAAATTAGTACCATTTTTAGGGTGCGTTTGGTAATGTTTTGTTTTCTGGTTAATGAAGAAAGCACATTTAGTAACTGAGGATCATAGAATACAGGAAAAATTTCTCCGAAAAGTCCAGGAAAGAGAAATGAACCACGATAGTACCAAGAAACAAGAGCACAAGGTGCGAGCGAATATGACTAATGAGCAATGCAGAGAGAGAGGTTTGTAACACTTGGTGTGGGCTGGATCAGTCTAAATTTTGGTGCAGTATTTGTGATGTTAAGTTGCGAAAAGGCTACAATACACACCCCTTGGTTTGGGTGTGTATGATATACACCCCTACAAAAGTTACGAATTTTTTGTAGAAGTTACGATTTTTTTGTAAAAGTTACGATTTTTTTGTAAAAGTTGCGAATTTTTTTTGTAGAAGTTACCATTTTTTTGTAAAAGTTACGAATTTTTTTATAAAAGTTACGAGACACTCCAAAATGTTACGAATCATATTGCTGAAAAGTTACGAAAAACTAAAAAATGTTACGATTGCTGATGAGGTGGCACAATCTGGACCACACAATAGGTGCATATGGTACACCCAAATAAGGGCGTGTGTATTGTAGCCATTTCCTAAGTTGCTTAGTGAGATTGATTTGGCCACTCATCTTGGAGGGATGCAGCACTTATCCAATACTCAACAGCATATGATCAATGCTTGGGCTGGAGGGTATTATTTTGATTATGGAGGCCGTTAAGAACAAGATTTAAAGCTGCAATTCGTGTGGTGTTTTGTGGTTGGAATAGGATGGAAATGGAAGTTGTGGGTGAGCAAGTTAACGGTTGACGTTGATGTCTCCTATTTACGCCCTTAATACTACGGAGTGATTTTTGATAATTGCTATTGTTCTCGGTAGATGGATTGTGCAACAGGTCAATTTTAGGCTGGATACTGAGACTGAGTTATCAAAAATATATTGAGACTGGATACTGTAGTAAATTTATCAATTTTAGGCTGGATACTGAGACTGAGTTATCAAAAATATATTATCATATGGAAAGTCTCGCTACAGGTCATTACGGGCGTTTTGCTTATGATAGTTGATCATTCATTTTGCTTTTTACCGAATGGGATCAACTGTAGTAAATTTGATTCGGTTGGTGAATTAGAGAAAACAATCTTTTTAGGAAAAGAAAGTTTTGATAGTTTCTTTAGCATAGGGCTACCTCTAACTCTCATCTATGCGCACACAGGCACACAAAAAAAGAAGGCAGAAATAAACATAAGGACAACAATAGTGAAATGTAAATGCCATATTATTTCATCGGAATGGTTCCAATCATACACACGAGTTTCAAACAGTAAACCAGAACACCATTTTTCATTTTATGACTTCTGGGAAGTAGGCATTGCCAGGAATACTCCAGAGCCTCTAGGTAAATCCGTCCATTGTTGAGTTACGGTCTTGACCTGAGTGTAAAAATAAACCACCCTTACGAATCCCGGAAACTGCGGAAAATTAGTGTTCTCCATCTCCCCCCTCAATGTCCCTTTAAATACTTTCAAATCTTTCTCGAGACTCTGACTCTGTCTATGAAATAGTAGAAGGGGGAGATTCGGTTTTGGGATACCCTGCAAATTGAGTGAAACCCTAGTTAAATACTGGTATTAGACGCAGTTTAAATAATTGACAATATGTGCAACCACAAACGCGAGGGTAGATGCAAATTATGTTAACCGTTTTGAGCATATATTACCATAGAAATTGAGGTCGCCTGCAAAAGATGCCTTTGAGCCAGTAAATGAGAGAAAGGGCAACGGAACTGGAACAGGAACATTGATGCCGATGCAAGCGTTAAACAAGCGATGCGAATTTCCAATCATAAAATGAACTTGCTTTAGCAAAACCATTTCTAGGAAACCAAAAGGAAACAAGTGTTGTCTCTTAAGGGACAGCATGCATGCAGACCCCATCCGAGACGTCCGTACTCGGCGATCAACGACCCAGATCAATTCGGCAATGAACGATGCAGACCTATTTGGGTCTAAACAGATCTAGGCTGTTGATCGCAGAGTACGGACGACTGGGATGGGGATAGCATGCATGCTGTCCCTTGTACCTTAAGGGACAACACGACCCCTGCTTTTGTCCGGACGCTAGATGTTTGTAGAAACTCTGGTTTATGAGAAACACCATTAACCATATGTGATCAAGGAGGCTTGAAACTCTGTTTTATAAGGGTGAGTTCTTCAATGGATTCTATCAAGATTTTGATAAAATCAACCCCTTGATTTTATCCATTCGTGAAGACATTTGATAAAATCTGTAGATTTTTGAGATTTTTTAATGCAAAAATCCACAGATTTTATCACATGCCTTCACGAATGGATAAAATTAGGGGTTGATTTTATCAAATGTTGATAAAATCCATTGGAGACTTAGCCTAAGTACAATAAACGCACAAGAAGAAAGAATATTAAAAAGTAAACGTATATTTTTTGCAAATATAAATTTCTCTCTACCATTTGCATATCCCAAGTAAAATTCAGGCTTTTACTTCTCTCTCGCCTAATTTTTTTTAAAGTCTTGCTGACCTCTACCCATTAGGCAGAAGATGATACAATATGTATGTAATGACAAACAAGTTGTGATGTTAATATAAATTTCACGTTATTAATATACTTTTACGGATGTCAATACACTTTCTTCGGATAGCGATACACATTTTAGCATTTTCCAGAGAATGTTAACATTTTCAATTTTTATTTAATTCCATCTCTTTTATCTTTTTGGAAGTATTTTTGAAGTAGTTGATGCTTTTATTTCTCCCACGCGGAATTTTATTTACATCCTCTATACTTCTATATTAATCTTTTCCCAAGATAGAAATATATAATACCAAAAAGATAATTAATTAATTAATTAATTAATTATTAGATTCATCTAATTAAAAAATATATAACTAATACAAATATGCAAACAGGGCAAAAAAGACAGCTTTTTACATCATTCATCTAAACTTAATATCCCTTCTTACAAAATCATCCAAACCAAGTACTACTTAATCCTCCTTCATAAATGTCACATCACTGTGGGGTCACCTTCCATATATTCTACCCCTACTATCTTATACCCCTCCATATATAATACCCCTAAAATTAAACCGGCATCCAATCGGGCCGCTTTAGTAATCTTTTCCCAAGATAGAAATATATAATCCACATTCGGTGTTCTTCTCTTTTATTTTTCCATCTACCAACTGTATTTCTTTCCGAATAAACACACGTTGATCACATCTTTTTGCGGGGTTGTGGCTTCGTGCGTACATAGTACAATTTTGAATTTTCCTTTTCTGTGTACGCCTATTCGAATCCCTCTTTCGTTTACGCGTTAAAATCGTGGTCGCTTCACAATAAAACCCGGCAAAATCCGAGAGAAAAAAGGCCAGAAATAGATCGAATTTCCAGATGGGTTTTGTGGGTTTTCTCAAGTTTACATTCAAATGCTTCGACTTGCTTGCTTGGTATGATTCATTCGTTTTCTAGCTTCAAAAACAAAAACCCTTACTTTATTAGTTTCCCTTTTACTCTTGCTTGTTTTCTTACTTGAATGTCCAACTTCGCTGTTGGATACTTGATGATCTTTGTGAATCAATAATATTTATTTACTGGTTTTGGTTAATCTTTGTTTAATTTCAAGCTCTTTTTTTTATTAATATTTATTGGAATCTGGGGACATATTCGATATTCTCTCACGGATTATATTTCATTTTTCTTGCAGGCCTCTCTTTGGTCTGGGCTGTCCTCTGTAATCTCTCTCTCTCTCTCTCTCTCTACACACACACACGCACGCATATACATATACTTCCTACTTCCCATGAAGATTCTCCATTTTCACTTTATGTAGACCTCTTAAAAAATTGTTTATATTTAGTAATTCCTAATTTTTTTTTACAAATGTAAAATATTTAATAATCCAAATTTCAGGTGATATATACTATAAATAAGAAAATATTGGCAATTTTATGAGGGACGTGAATGGTAGAATTGACATTCTTTGTTGTACGGAGGGAGTATATTGCATAAAATTCGTTAAGTTTAGTGTATAAGTTCAGTGTATGTATTTTGCTGATGCATTTCTGTTTTTTGGACAGGTATGCCTCGATTCGTGCAATTGAGAATAATTCCAACTCGGAGATGCGGAATTGGTGGCATATTGGATTCTTTTCTCTCTGGTTTCTCTCTTTGATGCGGATAGGTTGTTACATTGTTTATGCGCTCAAAAAGTGATAAAGGTTTGGCAGTGCCCAGTTATTATTTAGGATTCATGTCGACCTTCAGAATGAGGTCCATTTAATTGTGTTGTTGGATAGCTCGGCCTGCCGAAAATAAATCAAAATGTGGCTTTCCAGGCGATAGGTTAAGTAGCCTAGCTGGTTGAGCTACCTCTAGCTAGGAATGCACTGTATGTTTTGTGTTCTCTGTCACTGCAGTACTCCGAGGACTACGATATATCACCAAATTTTAGCAGCACACATAAAATGATCCAAACCTTGGGTTGGACTCACCTCTAAAACTTGCTTTGCACGGGGAGGGTGTTTTTTTTGGGTAAGTACAAGAGGAGGGTGTTGAAAGAGCTTATATACACATCTCACTAAACCGATGTGGGACATGAGGGTCGTAACCTATCACCATTCTTAGCAAACCGATGGTCATGGAGACCAACTCTATTGACTAGGTCTAGGACTATATGACAACCCTTTTCCTTTTCACAAGGATTTCATTAAGGCCGTAATGTATGTTGTGCTTTATCAGTTCCTTATTTGTGCATGACAGGCTTCCATTCTGGTCTTACATGAAGCTAATGGCCATGTGCTTGTTGGTGCTACCCGATTTTAATGGTGCTTCTTATGTTTATGAGTGCCTGCTTCGCCCGTGCTTATCTGTGGATCTGCGAGTTGTTATGAAATATTTTGTTAGACCCAAGGAGGACAAATCTCTCAACGCTGAAAACTTTCTATCTATGGCAGAGAGGTATGTTCAAGAGAATGGGTCTGGAGCTTTGGAGAAACTCCTTGATCGGAAGGTAAGTCACTGAGAAAGTCCCGCCAACTATAGATATGAAGTTGTCTAGTAGGGATATACTTGACCAGTTATATTGGGTGACTTTTTTGTTACAAAGGCATTGAGTCATGGAAGTACATATTCAATGTGAGAGTTGGGGTCATTACGTGCAAGTGTTGATATGCTTGCATCTTCTACATGCTAATCTATTCATAAATTCACTCTTTGGTTGTGTTCACATTAATTTTTTTTTTTTGAAGCGATTTGTAGAGGAAAATGAAATGACTTGGGAATTTTTTTTGAAGGGATTTGTAGAGGAAAATGAAATGACTTGGGAAAAGAGGAAGTGAAAAAATAATTTTACCTTTTGATTTCCCCATCATTTTCTGTTAAAAATATTGTTGCAAATCCGTGATCCAAAGTTCGTGCAGTTGGATATGTAATCGGAATCGTTAGATGGAGTTGGTTCATCGGCTTTACATTAGTAAATGTGAGGGTCTTCCAAGTTTGAGACATGTGGAATATGCGCAACCAAATATCTGCTCTCTTTATGTATGTCTATTGTATATAAACATCCATCAATTTCTCCTTTGTTTCAGTCCAAGCACACAAAGCCTGACATTGGCGTGGAAGAGATCAAGGCAATGACTAATACAGAGGAAAGGGAAACAGCTGCAACAATCCAGGTAACTACTGTCGGGTTATATCTGTTTCTGCTGTTAATTGCAATGGGTGTCTATTGTTGGTCTGCTTAGGTTGCGGGGAAAGACACTCGGCTCCAGGAAAGGTTCAGTGCTTTCTGAAATTCGAAAACGGGAAAAATTGTTGGTAGTTTCACCATTAAAAGTCTTGTCCTGTGATATTTCCTGTGGAAATTAGAAAATGTTTTTTCTTCCTGACATCTTAACCATGTTCCAACCTAGTTACATCATGATTGAGTTTGGTTAGGGTCACTACATGCAAATGTTGATATTATTGCGTCTTCTACATGCTAATCGATATGTTAATGCACTCTTTGGTTGTGTTCACATTAAGAATTTGAGAAGGGATTTGTGGAGAAAAACAAAATTACTTAGGAAAAGAGGAAGTGAAAAAGCTAAATTTCCTTTTTGATTTCCCCATCATTTCCTTCACAAAATCTCATCGCAAATCCATGATCCAAAGTTCGTGCTGTTGGATTTGTAGCCGGAATCGCTAGATAGAGTTGGTTGATTGTTTTACAGGAGTAAATGTGAGGGTCTTCTCAATTTGGATGTATGTGGAATATTTTTGATGAAGTATTTGCTTTCTCTTTTGTATGTCTAGTGCTTATATAAATCTCTACGACTATAAATATCATTTCCCTTTGTTTCAGTCCAAGCATACAAAGCCTGACATTGGCATGGAAGAGATAAAGGCAATGACTAATACAGAGGAAAAGGAAACTCCTGTAGCAATCCAGGTAACTACTGTTGGATTGTGTCTGCTTCTGCTGTTAATTTTTTTTCCCCCCTCCAGTCCCAAGTGAAAGAGCCTAGTGTTGGTAAGGAGAACGCCAATATGGGGCAATTGAAGGATAAAAATCCAGCAGTTGCAACAGAGCAGGTAGCATTTCTGGCAACTTTCATTTTACTTTGGTTTTTTAGGTGCTGCTTTTTTCATTCAATTTCCATTCTTGTATTTTTATTTCCAATCCCTACAGTTCCTTTCTGCTGGTTTCTGTTATATGAACGATCTTTCTTTCTCGGCTATGTGGATCATGGATCTAAAGGGATTTACCATGGAAAGGAGAATTATAGTGAAATCAAAGAAATAAATCTAGCTTCTTCAATATCTTCTTTTCCTTCACTTTTGCTCCCTTGGGCTGTATTTGGATCAAGGGATTTGTGGAGAGATTTGTTATGGAAAAAACAAACGTGAGAAAAATGCACCTTATATTTAAGAACTTAAATTCTTGTTTTTCCCCCACCTGAAATTCCTCCTGAGATCCTTGATCCGAGCACAGCCTTAGTACCTCGCATATCGATGATCCAAACACTGCCATGACATTTCTATGTTGTTTCCATAGGAAGCAAAATTAGAAACCATAGAATCAACTTCAACTCACTTCTTTGGCAGGTTAAGCGTGTTGAGCCAAATCTTGCTCAAAATGAGAAGAAAACAGTTGGTGCTGGGGAAATTAAAGAGAAGACTGTGGGAGCAGCTGGTGGAGAGAACGAAGCTGTGGAGGCAACCGGTTTAGAGAAAGTTCAGAGAGAGTGGACTTGTGCTTTATGTCAGGTGAGAACCACATGTGAGAAGAACTTGCATTCTCATCTTCAAGGGAGAATACACATGGACAAGTGTCAAGAGCTGAAAGCAAGTATGCAAATGAACAAAACCAAGGGTTCCTCCTCTTCAGCAGCCAGTCCGGAGCCAAAGAAGACCCATAATGTTGATAGACAGTATGACAATAGTACCAAGAACCAACAGTATAAGGTGCAAGTGAACAGGACTAATGATCAATGCAGAGAGAAACAGGTAGACTACATTGGGTGTGGGACGAATCAGTTTAAATTTTCATGCAGTATCTGTGATGTTAAGTTGATTAGTGAGACTGATTTGGCGTCTCATCTTTCGAGGGCAGAGGCACTTATCCAACACTCAACAACGTATAATCGATAATTTGGGTGGAGGGTATTACTAGAGGATTATGGAGGCAGTTTAGTAGTATAACATTCAAAACTGCAACTTCTATGGTGTTATGTGGTTGGAATAGGATGGTAGTGGAAGTTGTTGGCGAACAAGTTAACGATTTAACATTGCTGTCGTCCCCTATGTATATCCGTAATATTACCAATTGATTTTGATGATTTCAGTTGTTCTGGGTAGATAGCTTGTGCAACAGGGATGTTCATTGATTGTGGATGCAGCCTGTTAGGGCTTACATACTAGGATTAGTTGGTCAATTAGGCCGGATTCCAAGTTATTAAAAATAGATTGGGCAAGTCTTGCTACAGGTCACTATGAGTTTTTTGCTTCTGATTTCTAGTTTTAGTGTCCCTGAGTATAATGATAAATGGGTGCTTTTCTAATTTTAGTTTCGATAAGGACACAAACAGTGAAATGGAAATGCTATATTACTTCATCGAAAGGGTTTCAACGATACACCAGAGTTCCAAACAGTAAAAACAATGACGCGATTTTTCATTTTACAGCTTATGGGAAGTAGGCATTGCCAGGGTTACTCTAGAGGCACTAGGTAAATTCTTCCATTGTTGAGTTACGAGTCTTGAGCTGAGTGTAGAAATGAATCCCTTCCTTAACTGCAAATTGAGTGAAACCAAAATTTTGGAAATACTTGTATCTGACCCAGTTTAAATAACCGACAACTTGTGCAAGCAACACATGCAACTATATGTGCAAATTATGCAACTGTTATGGGTAAAAATTACCATGGAAATTGAGATTGCCCTCATAAGATGCCTTCGGGCCAGTGAATGAGAAAAAAGGCAACGGAACTGGATTAGGAACATTGATTCCGACCTATGTCACGGCCAGTCAATGTTAGGGGTTAGACAAGGGATGTGAGTCAATGTTAGGGGTTAGACAAGGGATGCGAATAGGCAATCATAAAAATGAACTTGTCTTCAGCAAAACCATTTCTAGGAAACTAAAATGAAACAACATTGTCCAGTGGTTTGTGTTGGTGTTGGGTTAATTGAAATTTGTGTCTAAACTTACTTTGTATGTTCTAAAATCATTGGTGGACAACTTCCATTAAATAGTACTCCAAGGGTTTAAATATTACTCCACAAAGTCTTCAGAAAAATATAGATGATTCCCCTTACACCTTATAATTGCCTAATTAGAAGGTGAAATAAACAGATAAAGTTATGTTCGGCCGGTTTCAGTTTCAAAGGATTTTCAAGTGTATGAACTAGAGCCGAACCAATTTTGTACGGTTTTCCCATAATTAAAACCGCCTAAACCAATCAAAGTCCCTTGGTCTGGTTAGGTTAAGACGGTCTGAACGGTAGTTTAATAGGTATTTCTTTCATTTCCCAAGTGATTATGTTTTGTTTTTCAGTCTCAAGGGTAAAGAATTACAAAGCGACTAAACTAACGGAGTGAAATGTGATTTCAAGTAGTAGAGGAAAGTAGGTGGAATTTCAGTAAATTTTATTCCAAAAGTCAGCCTTGGTAGGAGGGAAATTATTCACAATCTCGTTTCCGACTGCTTTCTATCTTTCTTCATCTGCTTTCTCTCAATTGCACCACACCGGACTACGACAACCCCTTTGGCGACTGAGGTAAGACGACTCCTTTTTCTTCACTTTTGTCTCTGTTCTTCAAGTTTCGCGAGGATTTTGAAAGCTTAATTTACGTGATTTCTGAATGCTACAAAACCCTTCAATTTGCAGGATCTGTTAAGAAGAACACATCTCTAGCAAAAAAAGAAAGAACTATGATCTGATGTCGTAGCTCAATCTCTGCTTTCTTCGATGACTTCCTCTTCGAATTCTGAATTACAAGTTACATACGACATTTTCTTGAGCTTTAGGGGTTTAGACACCCGCAAAAAATTCACGGATCACCTTTACAAGGCTTTGAAACAAGCGGAGTTTGAAACGTTCAGAGACGACGACGAGATCCCGAGGGGTAAGATTATCAAATCGGAGTTGCGGAAAGCAATTATGAACTCGAGGATGTCCGTCATCGTGTTATCGAAAAATTATGCTAATTCGACGGCGTGCCTGTTTGAAATCCAGACAATTCTTGAGCACTGTAATACGTCGGATCATTTGATTTTGCCAGTGTTCTATGAGGTGGATCCATCGGAAATTAAGGAGCAAGCCAGGAATCTTGATTTCGGGAGAAAGAAAGTGACGGTTAAGAAAGTGAAGCGATGGAGGAAGGCGCTTGAAGAGGTTGCGAGTATGGCTGGGGTGGCTTGAAGAGGTGCGTACACACATATCCGGATAGACACATTGCATTCAAAATTGTTCGATGAACTTGAATCTCTTACTACTCCGTACTATTTTGGGTGGTTCATATGCCTTGAACGGTATCGAAGACACGTCTTGTACGGATCTTTTGCATGCAAATTTCAACATCACAAATTTTCTCCTTTATTCTTTTCCCAAAAAAAAAAAAAAAAAGAAGAGGAAAATCATTCATTGGGAGAAATAATCTTGGAATTGTTGTAGAAATTGTCCATGTGGTTCTGCTCACATAACATTTAACACAACTTTTGATACAAAAAATAATAAACCATGCATTTTGAAGTCTCAAGCAAATAATCGGAGCCGTTTAACTTGTTTAAAACATGTTTTTAATAGTTCCCGTAAAAAATCAACTCATTTAAATATCAGTAAAAGCTTAATCAGTATTTGTTCATAAATTTAACAGGATAAAAAGTATTTGTTCATAAATTTAATTTAACAGGATAAAAAGTATTTGTTCATAAATTTAACAGGATAAAAAATTGAATGAATCGATCAAACCTTTACCGATATCCAAATGAGTTGATTTTTTACTAGTACCCTTAAAAAAACATGTTTTAAACAAATTGAATGTCTTTGATTATTAGCGTGGGGCTCTCATTTTTCTGTCAAATATTATGTGAGCGGAACCACAAATCCACATGTATTTATCATCTTATATGCGACAATGACTCTCTCAAAATCGGGGTGCGGCATTCAAGCCGTTGATCCCACAATCAATATTGGTCCAGATTTCATCTCGGCATTTGTATGATCAAAGTTGTAATTGCCGAGATGAAATCCGAGATCAACGGCTCAGATGCTACACGATAGAGTTGTAGTGCGGCTCCGCACTACAAGATCCTTGGATCCGACTCTCATACCTTCTGATTTCCTTACGACGATGGCGAATCCATTCCTCTTTTTAGCTTCACGAGCCCATTTAATCAAATCTTCTTTGATTTCCTTATGGCTAGCTAAAATCAGATGGCTAAATGATGGTTTTTGATAAAAATTGAATCCATTTATAGATTGATGAGTAATCTTTAGTTATTGAGTGTGTGACCGCTCTAATGGACCAGCTAAATTTTATTATTTGAAGTAAAAATGTTATTCAGAAAAGAGAAGCATAGCAATGATGGTAGTAAATGATCAAGCTACCCTATCGGGCCATCGGCAAGGACAAAGTCAGGATTTTGACTCAGGGGTGGTACTCAAAATCAGTATTCTCCCTCTCTGTCCTCCAAAGATAGTCTATTATAAAACGTTTGAAGAATCTGGAGATTTTGTAGATGGATAGGTACCTGACATGCAATTTTTATAAAAAATTTCAATTAGTTCTTTAATTTTACGTCAAGAAATTAATGTACAAAATTATGCACAATTAGAGGGGTTTTGGTGGTAGACTACCTTCACGGGCGGAGGGAGTAACTAGTATAACAAAAAAGTTAAAAGTGTTCTAAGATTAATTATTTCTTGTACCTGAAAGGATACACATTTACATATGTACTTAATACCAAACAGTTGCATGTTTTCTTTAACTAATCACTTATCAATATGCTTAATACCGTAAATAATAGGTGAAATTCCACGGAGACCCCCTCATCTATGCATCTTGGACACGAAAACCCCCTAACCTTTAAAAGCTCCCAAACACACCTCCTCATCTACTTGAAATGAAAAAAACCCTAACTCTGTTAACGGGATGAAGGAAAACGACAATTTTACCCCTTAAAAAATTCCCCACACTGACCCCTTCCTCTATTTAAAAACACCCACATTGACCCCTAATCTATAAAAAAAAAAATCTGCTCAAATTTTTGAAAATTGGGCATATAAAATTCATAATATATTTCTAGATCCAAGTAAAATTTTGTCAAAAAATTTGACTTTTAAAAAAAATTTGACCTTTTGGATTCTTTTGGATAACAAGAATCGAGGTACGACAATATTTTGACTCAACATCAAAATGTTCCAAAAAAAAAAAAAAGTATAAACGAGGTACAATTAGAAGTTAAAAGTTGGGGCATGCAAATACTCCTAATTACCTTCTTCCCGTCTTTAGAAATTGTTATAAATATTTCTTTAAAACACGTTCATAATAAATTGTGCTGGATGAGATGAATGAAAAACAAAAATACGTAAACAATTTGTAAAATTTGCTTTAATTTTGAGGTGAAAATTCAACTGAAAATTTTGCTTTGATCTTTTGGCGATTGATTTTAATACTGGATTTAGTTGCTCATAAAGTGTTTGAAAGAGTATTTTAATTTGTCGAGGGATTGGAGAAATAAGGAGCTTGGCTTGATTTGGCGTAGCCTAGATGGGGGGAGGAGAGAGAGATGAGATGGGGGTTTTTCAAAACAATTGTAATTTAATTTATATGTATTGAACAACTAGGGTATTTTCATCCAATTCGTAATATTTTTCCTTCATGCTTAACGGCAATGTAACAGAAGGGGTCAAGTTGGGTAATGGTCATAGATGAGAGAGTATGTTTGGGCGCATTTAAATGTTAGGGGGTCTCCGTGTCCAAGAGGCATAGATGAGGGAGGTATCCATGGAATTTCACCCAAATAATATCCGCGTTTTGAAGAACAAAAGTGTTATTGAAATACAGAAATAGTTTTTTTTTGGGACCCCGCCTCCCCCTCTTAGCCTCCGCTATTGGCTAAAGCTTTAATATAGCAACACAATTTTTAATTTAGTTGTAAATGCCAATCCATTTCAGCTCAAACAAATTTATTAAGAATCGAAGAACCTAGCCTTATAAGCAGTAAATTCATCAAGGTAATCTAACACGAACTCGGTTTAGTGTGTGATGGGCGAGAATCCTGTAAGATATAACCGTATCAAATTTGCCACTGATAATGTGCAAAAAATGTGTTGTAACCAATAATGGAAACGACAGTTTGAAAACACACCTTTTGCACTAAGTTTACCTCTCATTTCCTTACTTGGATATATACAACACTATAAGTTCATTTTAATTTTCCTTTTTCAAAAATTAGTAGAAATATAATAAATCATTTTTTTAGTTGCATCATTGGCTTGCCAATTTTTTAATCCGGTTCAAATACACGAAAAATTTTACCCTTCGATTGAGTAATGAAAATTCAATGAGTTTAAAGAATGAGGTTTATAATAACGAGCATCCAATATATCTTGTTCAAGCTCTCGAGTTGTAATTGCATTCAGTTCTCAGTTTACATTTACAATGTTTAAAAAGATTAATGTTTTAAATGTTATCAGAATCACTTGTCTTGTTCAAACCGTGTATAGAGTTCTTGTGTAAAAAGCTGGGCCTTTGTGATATCCATGTTCCAGTTTGAGGAGGGGAGTTAGGTCTTTGTATCATATTAGTCTTCACTATATGGGTCTTTATTCTTCATATTAATCTTTGGGAGTTAGGTCTTTGTTCCAGTTTGAGTGATATCACAGAAAGAATAAAGTGAGGGGTAGTTAGGTCTTTGTATCATAGTAGTCTTCGCTATATATTGATGTTATGTGTGTATTAGGGTTAAGTTACAAATTAACAATATACACTTCTCTCTAAATAACTGTGTGGGAGTACTCTTTAGTCCTTAGCAATAAAAAGCCTTTCCCATAGTGGATTGCATAGTTAGGAGTCGATGAAATTAATGCTACTCTTGACGAAATCCTTGAGTTTAAAGATACTTTTGACATGCACATATAGTTGTGTATAGGGTAAGGTTTTAAATATGGGCTGTTTGTTACCGCATTGGCCCATACGCAACGATTTTTGAGTCTTACGACACTATTAAATCTTGATATACCAGCGAGAAAACCGCATGTGTATCGCTGTTTTCCCATTACGTATTGATTCATTTCTGATCCACAGATTGATTCACGGCCATTACAGCCAATACTTGACCGATATGTGCGATTTTACCACTCTCAATTTTCTTGTTCTCAAAATTGATTTTTACTCATTCAGTACTGGGACAATCGATTTCGATTGAGAATTATTCGATACTCACAATACTGTTACACGGTGGCCGTTAGCATTATGGATCCGTTACCATTATGGGTGCTGATACAATTATTTAAAATTCTTGGTATTGAGCCTTATTATTTCTGGCCTTCTTTTTGTTTATGTGTGGCCTTACCTTGATGCCACTTTTTAAATATACTCTTAGTGTTGATTTGAAAGAAGAAAAGAAAAGCAGAGTTAGCCTAAAATGTGGTAAGTAGTCACTTGTTTGGATATCTGCATGGAAATTTGGTTTTTCCTTTTAAATATTTTCTGATACATTGTGATTTATTTTTCATATGAAATTGAACATCTAGGTACGAAGCCAAGTTCATTGAGGAAATTGTTGGTGTACTCAAAACCAAGCTAACTGACGAGCGCCCGATTGGCAGACTGTTGATTCCACCAACGAAAGATTTTGTTGATTCCGCGGAGGGAAGGAACAAAGAGAACGTTTGGAACTGCTTGATGAATGAAGATTTTAGAAAGATTGGGGTTAACGGAATGGGGGGCGTTGGCAAAACAACCATCATGAAGCACATTCAGAATCGGCTCTTGTTGGAAGAAACATACAAGTTTGCTAGTGTTTTCTGGGTCACCGTCTCTAAAGCATTCAACATTACGACACTTCAGAGGGCCATAGGTAATCGGCTAAGGTTAATTTTTTCGGATGCTGAGGATGAAACAAACAGATCATCGAAATTACATGCAGTGCTCTCCCGCAAGAAGAGGTATGTCCTTATCTTAGATGATCTATGGCAGGCATTTTCTCTGGAGAGTGTGGGTATTCCGGAACCAACTAGATCTAACGGGTGTAAACTAGTGCTAACTACACGATCGTTAGAAGTGTGTAGAAGGATGGACTGCAAAGATGTTAAAGTGGAGCTTCTCTCGGAGCAAGAAGCATTGACACTATTTCTTAGCAAGGCAGCTGCACATGACAAGATGCTTGCTCCGGAAGTGGAAGAAATTGCAACTAAAATTGCAAAAGAATGTGCATGTTTGCCTCTTGCAATTGTTACAGTGGCTGGAAGTATGAGAGGATTGACTGGTAAGCGTGACTGGAGTAATGCATTAAATGAATTGATCAGCTCGACAAATGACGCCATCGATGGTGAAAGTGAGGTTTTTGAGCGGCTGAAATTTAGTTATAGTCGCCTAGGAAGTAAGGTGCTCCAGGATTGTTTCTTGTATTGTTCCTTGTATCCTGAAGATCATGACATCCCTGTGAAAGAGCTGGTCGAGTACTGGATCGCGGAGGGACTAATCGCTGAGATGACCGGTGTAGAAGCAAAGTTTGTCAAGGGTCACGCTCTGTTGGGAAAACTTATAAGTAGCTGCTTATTGGAGCGCTCTACCGATAGATATGGGCAAGAATGCGTTAGGATGCATGATTTGATAAGAGATGGCTCTCAGAATAACTCAAATTAGTCCTCGATTCATGGTAAAATCTGGTGTGTACTTAGAAAATGTTTCGTATGAAGAGTGGTCTGAAGATCTTGAGAGGATTTCCTTGATGGGCTGCTTTATACAAGAACTTCCTATGAAACCACCTGATTGCCCTCAGCTTACCACCTTACTTTTGGGGAAAAACAGATTAAAAGAGATTCCAGATTCTTTCTTCACCTATATCCGTGGTCTTGAGGTGTTGGATTTGTCCCATAACTGGATAAAGTCGCTGCCAGAGTCCATCTCCAACTTGGAGAATTTGCATGCATTAATATTGGCGGGATGCTGTAGCATAGAGTATGTGCCATCACTGGAGAAAATGAAGGCTCTGAAAGTGTTCAAATTGACTTGTAGTCGGATTACAGAAGCACCGAAAGGTATAGAAGAATTAGTTAATCTCAGAGAACTCGACCTCTCCTACAATTGGAGTCTAAAGACGTTTCCTAGCAGTATGTTTCACAGGCTCTCAAAACTCCAATGCCTTCGACTTGAGGATACATCAGTAGAAGTGTTAGCAAAAGATCTCGTGTGCTTGAGGCAATTAAAAGTCGTCGCCATCCGATTGCACAATATACCAGAGCTTACTGCGTATGTGACATCTCAGCGGGTCCAAGGGTTGGAGAATTATAGTCTTGTAGTGGGAAAACGTCCTTCTTTCGATCTTCCATATGGAGACAATTATGTTTGTATTGACATTCAATCTAAACCTTACAGATGCGGGGTAGATAAACTAGTGCTCCCACACAACGTAACTTACTTATGGCTTCACGGATTCCATGATCTCATTAGCTTATTAACTATTCCGGGGTTAAAAAATGCCACACATTTATGCACAGTCGAAGTTGGCAACTGTGATCGGTTAGAATCCATCTTCTCGTCATCATCCTTCTCAGAGGACGGCGAAATCTCTCTCAGAACCGTCGAGGACTTTAGTTTGTCTGATTTACCCAGTTTTAGGGTACTCTTCGATTGTATCGCGCCAGCGCGCAACATTACCTTTAACCTCAAGAGATTGACCTTCGGAAGATGTGATAGGTTGAAGAACATTTTCCCTGTCCAGTTGTTGCAGAACTTCCCAAACCTCGAGGTACTTGAAGTGGACGATTGCCGGAATGTAGAGGACGTAATCGTAGGAGAAGAAGAGATGAGTGGTAGCAACACAATCACACTCCCAAGACTCCGGGAGTTGCATTTACGTTCGCTACCAAGATTGAAGAGCATTTATACTGGAATAATGGTGTGTGAATCTCTGAAATCTATTCGTGTATGGTACTGTCCTATGGTAAGGAGACTGCCTCTTTTTTTACACATGAATGACGACCAAGCAACAGCACCACCTGCTCTCAATTGCATTGACGGAGAAGAGGAATGGTGGGAATCCCTGGGATGGGATGATCCCCTCACCAAAACCATTCTTGAGCCTTTTTTCGGAAGGTGAAGTCTCTCCCAGTTATTTGTGTTTTTTTTTTTTACCCTACATTAATTGTGAAATTATTCAGCAGGAGGTAGTCCACAACCACACAATCTTGTGGAATTCTGACCAAAGTATTTGGACTCCACATAAATGTGTAGTGAGCACCATGCGGTGGCGCGCTCGGACTACTAAATAATTAATCACTTTAATGGGCGTTGACAATCTGGAACATTATCCTCAATTAGAAAATTTCCTTGATCTAGTATTTGTACTTGTTGGCACTAAAACCTATATGGTTTAGTGTATGCGAGTATGTTCGTTCTGTCCGGATGTGGCGGAAACCTCCGCCGTTTGTGGTTTCCACCGCGTTCATGGCGATAATCTGAACCATTCATCTTGTTGGGCCCCCAAAGTAAAGTAATGTACTATCTACTCAAAAAATCAGTTTGATTAGACATCGATAGTCATTCTAAAAAAATTTAGTTCATAAAATGGATGTCTTGATTATGGCAATCGTTTTTTTATGGTAAATTGTCCAAACCGTTCATTTTATAAACTAAAATTCATATTTTCAAATATCTATCGATATCCGATCAAGCTAATTTTTTTGGGCCCGGATACATTACTCGACAGGTCCTACAAGATGAATGATTCAGATTATCGCAATGAATTCACGGTGGGGCCTACAATGGGTGGTTTCCGCCACATTCAGGAAGAACTTATCACTTTATGTGTCTATTATGCTAATCTCTCTGCACCTTACAACTTCTTGTTCCTCTAAGGAAAGGGAATTTTTTTTTAAAATACCCTAAACTTTGACCTCAATGTCTAAGACCTCCAAACTTTTAAAAACTTCAATTTTATTCCTTAAACTTTTCTTCCATTATTCAAAATACCCCTAAACTTTGACCTTAATCAATGTCTAAGACCTCCAAACTTTTGAAAACTTCAATTTTATTCATGAACTTTTCTTCCATTATTCAAATAGACCATGCCTTCTCAATCTGTTAAATTACTCAATGAGATTTGCGGCCTGCCCGCGCGGCGTGCATGTTCTCAAACAGATCATTTCTCCCCACACTCACTCTCTCTCTATTCTCTGCCCTACCAGGACGGAGCCAGGATTTTACCTTTGTGGTGACGAAAATATTTACTTAAAAATAAAAATACAAACTGCATTATGAGGATGAAAGATTGAAAAAATCTAGTGGTGGCGAGTATATAAAGAAATATATGCAATCTCACAAGACCTCCAAACTTTCAAAACTTCAAATTTATTCCTAAACTTTTCTTCCATTATTCAAATAGACCATGCCTAACTGGATTAACTCAATCTCTCTTCCTTTGTTTGTTTATTTCCCGTTAGTATTATTAAGATGATTAAAGCTTAACTGGATTATTCCCAAATCTATATCATTTGTTGTTTAGGGTTTTTGTTTTTCAACAATGACCCACAAAAGGCCAGGAAGAGAGTCCGTGCCCTCAAAGGTACTGCTTTTACGAATCTCAAAATTCTAAAATCCACTTCCTATTTGAATAGGTGTTGCTTTAAAATTGAGGGATTAGTGTTCAATTTCACCAGTTATACACAATATATGTGGTTATAGGCAGCTTATTATTAAGCCATGATAAAAGATAGAATCAAGGGAATTTACTTTGTTGGGATTCTTGTACATCTACCAATCAGATTTCCAATCACCTCATATTTAGAAGGTTTTTCCAATCATCTCACAGAGAATTTAAGAGACAAATACTATCAATCTATCAGGTATTGACTATTTTAGGGGTATATGATGTGTTGTTATTTGCAGGGGTGAACGATATGTTGACAATGATAGGGGACGGCACGATGGATAAAGTGATGGTAGTAAAAAAATTGAAGAAGCGGCTCAAGCACAACGAAGAGACACACACAGTTGGGCTATCCGTAGTTCTTGTTTCATGTTTCATGTTTCCTACTGTAGCCTTGTTTCTTTTGTTTCATGTTTTTGGTCTTGCATGACCATTAGTGGAGGGTATTGGACTGTTTCCTTGTATCCTTGTTTGGATTGTTTTGTATCCTTGTTTGACCTTTGAAAAGTACTTTGCCACCGGAAAAACTTAGTACTCCCTCCGTCCCTTTTTAAATGTGTTGCTTCGTAAATCCAACTTATTAAAAAAACATCATCATTACACATTTCACATCAACTTTTTCACTTTCCACATCAACTTTTACCTCCACTTTCCAAAATTATCCTTCACCCTTACCCATTAACTTTTTACCCACTAACTTTTCAAAAGGGCAAAATGATAATTCTACAAACTTTTACCCATTAACTTTTCAAAACACACACTTATTAAGGGACAGCCCAAAATGGAAATGTCAACACTTAAAAAGGGACGGAGGGAGTACTATTTTTAGGTTGCGTTTGGTAATGTTTTGTTTTCTGACTAATGAAGAAAGCACATTTAGTAACTGAGGATCATAGGATACAGGAAGAGTTTCTCCGAAAAGTCCAGGAAAGAGAAATGAACGATTCAGATTCATAAGAAAGAGAATTTGAAGCATTCATTTATCTTTTCTGGACATTTTCGGAGAAACTTTTCCTGGATCTAACATTTTTGTTAGTAACTTGTTTATGTTTTTAGTTTGTTACAAACATTTATTAGATTCATAAAAATTATTGGAACATTCAAAATGTGTTTTACTTGCAAGCCAAAACACCCCTACTACCATACAAATGTCAAATGACCAAAATGTCCCTGCCAGTCTTATATAATCAAAGTGCCAAAATACCCCTGCCTTACAAAATGACCCAAATGTCATTACAACCTGAACCAAAAACGGTGAATGACCAAAATGCCCCTACAACTGTTAAATTATCAACCAAAATACTTCCGCATATACAAAATGAAAAAATGCACTTACAACCCTTACATTATCAATGATGAAAATACTCTCGCCTATACATAATGAGCAAAATACCTTCGCATAAACAAAATGGCCAAAATGCCCTTACAACACTTACGTTATCAAATGACCAAAATACTCCCGCATATACAAAATGACCAAAATTCGGTTAAATACACCTCCAACCCTTACATTGTGTGTAATGATCGAAATACCCTCGCATATACAGAATGACCAAAATGCCCATACAACCGTTCCGTTGAAAACTAACGAAATTACTTGTTTTAAAAGCGATTCATGGTTTTATACTTGTTTTGCAGTTCAAAAAAAAAAAAAAAGAAAGTGGTTCATGGTTTTATCCATTCCTTTAGGTTTTTGTTTTGCATTGTTGAAGTACTTGGGAGAAATTTGATTTGCTAAATTGGGCATCATCAATCACAAACTGCCATATTATGAAAGTTCTGTATAGGTCTATGATGCGTGTTAGGGTTTATTCCTACTTTATCGTAAACTCATGCATCTCATTTGTAGGATGAGTAATTTTCAATGGCAAGTTTAGTTTTGTAGACTAATGTACTATTTTTTCCGTGTGTGGAACTCATGCAAATGATATATACTCCATTAAGCTTCATGGTGATATATACTACTTGTTTTTGTATAGTTCAGAGTAAAATCTTTGGCTTTGTTCGGAAGCTTTTTGGAACAGGTTTTTTGGAGTTGGAAGTTGAACTTTGAATTTCAAATGTTGATAACCTGGGCCCCACGTTTCCCTTCCTCTCTACCTCTGCCACTTTGACCGGCAATTCCTTTTCCGTGTTTTATGTGTCCCCTCCACGTGGCCCCCAAAATCCATGTGTCCTCTGTCTGATGTATGTAGGCAATTTTGACTTTCAAAACTCATTGCCCTTTTAGTGGGCCCCCCTCTACCATCTGACCCATTTAAGGAGGGAAAAAAGTTTTAACTCAAAAAGAACTTCGTAAAAACGTATCCGAACAAGGCCTATATCTTTTTATTGGAAAATAGTGCTACGGAACATGTGAGTTACGCTCATTTGGATGTGACTACTTGCAATTAGTCTACAAGGAGCGCATGACAATAATATGAGTAATATTTTTGTCATTTTACAAGTAGGGATACTTCGGTCATTTGGTATGTTTAAGAGTATTTTTATTATTTGATATGTAGGAGTATTTTGGTCATTTAGTAGGTATAATTAGAAAAAACAAAATAATATTACCATACATGTTTTATGTAATTTTTATCTTTTATTGTTTGCAGAAATTGTATTACCAAACATGTTTGGGGGTTTTGTTTTTATAAAATAAACATGATTCGATTTTACGTTTTTTTTTTTATAAATAAAACCCTGAAAACTTACAACATTACCAAACGCTCCCTTAGAACCTATATTTTGGAATTTTGTTGCTATTTCGATCTTGATTTCCATTGTCGTTGCTATGTTAGGACTAACTATGTAACTGTGTGGTGGTCTGATCAGAAATGCAACGAAGCTTCATGATAAGAGTATAACTATGAGTATGAGTACTAAATCCTTATACAGGAAGGCCGATTGCTTTCTGTGTTTAACTTCAGTTTATTTTTGACCCTACAACTATGAGTATGAGTACTAAATCCTTATACAGGAAGGCCGATCGCTTTCTGTGTTTTGGCCTACCGGACTGGTAAGATGATTTAATTTTGTTTGTTACCATTGATAAACTTGGTGAGGGTATGATTGCCATTGAGGATTGAGGTATCCTCCATTAAGTCTCTCCATATGAAGCAAGAGTAGCCACTATGCATTCAAACCTCAACTACTGCTTTTGCAGGTCAAATATGTAGAACCAAATCTAGCTCAAAATGACAAGAAAACTGGTAGCAGCTGGTGGATAGAACAAAGACACGGAGATAACAGGTTCAGAGAAAGTTAAGAGAGAGTAGACTCGTGCTTTGTGTCAGAGCTGAGAAAAAAAAGCAAGTGAGCATTGTAAGCTCCATAGGCCGAGCTCTCTCGTGGTTGGCAATTTCATGTCAAAACACACATTTATGTGTATCCCTTTTTTTATCGAGTTGTCTTTTCTCTTTCTTATTATTTCAGAGTGTTTGTTTAGGATGTGGAATGGAATCAATGTGTCAATATAATTGAGAGGTAGATTGATAGGTTTAGTCAAGTTTTAGATGTTAATTGTTGGAGAAAAGAAGTGTCAACGAAGTGCTCAAGCATTTTCAAGCCACGGGTCTAGCATATGGGCTGTTAGGAAAGTGCTCGAGCAACTTTCAATGTGCTCAAGCAGTCGGCAAGGCTTATTAAAGGGCAGCAGCTAGGGTTTCGAAAAGAGAACTTCGGCTGCCATATTTTTGACGTCTAAAAAGAGAGAGAAAGCGGCCTTGTGATTGGTTTCTTCCTATGAGTCTTGGAGTTCAAGTTATGATCGTTCATTGAGCAACACAATCAACTCCAATAACTTTCTATCAACCTAGATTCTTTTCTTGCATCAAACTTCGATGGATTTCTAAAAGTTTTTCTGAAGGCTTGAGAGATTCAAGTTGGTGGCAATCAAGCACGGGGTAAGGTGAACGAGGATTCGGCTATCGTTCTTGAGTCAATTGCGAGGATTCTCAATTGTGTAGTAAGTTCGATTGTAACCGTACAATGTTTTTCTATAGTGCTTGATTCCTTCCCGTGGTTTTTTACCCATCTAGGGGTTTTCCACGTATATCGCGCGTTCATCGTTTCTTCGTTTATTTTTAATGCCTATTATTGCTTGATTATTCGACTGCTAGCAAAATAGGATTTTTCAATTGGTATCAGAGCGGGTCGCTCGTTATATTAGGGTTTATTCCTGAGTGGATCCTCAGTTAAGATGAACACGCACACGCACACAAACATGTATCATTTATCTAGTCGTGTACCGATTTTGGATAGTGAGAATTTTGATTATTGGAAATCCAGAATAAAAGTTGTTATGAGATCAGCAGACGAAGAAATTTGGAAGTCGTGTGTTAGTGGTTATACGTACCCTACTGTTACAGTGAATAATCAAGCAGTACCCAAACCTAGTTCCGAGTTATCTGTCGCAGAAAAGGCACAATTACAAGCAAATAATAGAGCCTTGGATATTTTATTTAGTGCAGTGGATGTGAATGAACACCGTAAGATATCCAACTGCGAAATAGCAAAGGAAGCATGAGATATTTTAGTCACTTGTCATGAGGGTACTGATGTTGTCAAGCAATCCAAATTGCAAAGGCTTACAACCGAATTTGAGGTTATTAGAATGCAAGAAGACGAGACATTCAACCAGTTTTATTCTAAGCTAATCTCTATTGTTAATCGTTGTCAAACTTTAGGTGAACCAATTCCTCCTTTTAGAGTTATTAAATTTTTTTTGCGATCTTTGCCTAAAAGATTTAAAACTAAGGTCACTATGCTTGAAGGTAAACGCAAGCTTAAAGAAAAGTCTGTTGAAGAGGTAGTTGGTCTTCTTCAAACCTATGAGGCAGATATGTTGCAATCTGAATCTCAGAAATCAAAAATAAAATCTTTGACTAAGTCGATTGCTTTTAAAAGTTCTCAAATTGGTGAGACAGATTCAGATTGCAATAATGATGATGACAATGTTACTGAAAACATGGACTTATTTTTTCAAATTTTGAAAAAGTTTTTTAAAAAGAAGGCGAATTACATTGGTAACGAGAAAAATGGAGAGAAAGGACAACCATCAGGGCCCAAATGTAGCGAGTGTCATGGGTATGGTCACTTGGCTCATGAATGTATCAACAAGTTGAAAAAGAAGGCGAATTACAAAGCTAACATAACTTGGGATGATGATAGTGAGTCTAGCAAGTCTAAGGAAGAACAAGAAGATAACAAAAAATATATTGCATTTGGGGCATCCTTACAATCACTTCTTAGTGAGGAATCTTCGGATGACAGTGATGATGAGGAAGAAGGAGATGAGTTTGAGGACAATCAGGAGTTGAGAGAAAAATATGATCAATTATATCGAGAAAGTGTTAAGATCACCAAGGTAAATCTTAAATTGGCTGAGAAGTATAAGTCAGCCGTGGCGGAGTTGGCGAAACTGAAAAATCAGGTTGATGATCCGAAAGGGGTGTTAGCCTCCGTTAAAGGAGAGAGAGACATCCTTCAAAAGGAAGTTGTAGGATTGAAAGAGAAAATCAACGTCTTGACTGATCAAAACTCCCTACTCGAAATTGAACTTGCAAGTGCTAATAGTGTATTTGAGCGTTTCAATGCAGGATCAAAAGCCTTGGATGACATGCTTCTTATGCAAAGGCCATCAAGTGACAAGTCAGGCCTTGGCTATCTTGGAGAATCAACATCAATGCAAATTGGAGGTAAAATTAATGAAACAAAGGCTAACAAGGTAAATTTTAAACCTCATGCTATTCATGTTGTTCATAATAACGTTAAGACGACTCATGACATTAATAAGACAAACAAGAAAAAAATCATTCCGATGTGTCATTATTGTCATGTTAAGGGTCATATTAAACCAAACTGCTTTAAACTCCATGGTTATCCTATCACTAATCATGTTCATGCTCCACAAAATATAAATAATTATGTTCAGGTAAGTAACATGAAACCTAGACCTCTTCGTGGGAAGTTACAGATGTCAAATATTTCACACACCCACTTAGCATATTCTCATAGTTATGACAAACATGTGCCTACGTGTCATTTTTGTGGAGTGAAAGGTCAAATTCGACCAAATTGCTTTAAACTCCATGGGTACCCCAATTCTTCTTCTCAATATCAATATGTTAATGACTATCATGGTAGATCTCAAAGACCCAGGCGTAAGGTGACTTATGGAAATTATGAGAAGGTGAACCCTATACATGTTCCTAAAAATGGTAAAGAAATTGAGAAGGTCAAGACTAGACCTATCTGAGTTAGGAGGTCAAATTTGAGACCTCATGCGGATTTGTCCGCTGATGCTCTAGATGACTCGGGATCATCTAGAGGAGTTGACCTTGCATTTTGAAGCTTGATCTTGGTTCCATAGTCTAGGTTCATCTCCATTGCTTATCTTGCACCTAGTTCTATGGGTTTAGTCATTTATATAGTTTTATTATTTCTCTAGTTTCGAACCCTATGTTTATTTCTTTATTGTCATTGATTTTACATGGTTTTTTTAAAAAAAAAAATTGAATATCTTAAAATCCTCTAAAAACATTTTTTTCTGCACTGTGGATGCCTTGAGGTTTGAGTTTGATACTATGAGATTTGAGCATCTTAACATCTTGATAGTGTATGGGCATCCTATTTGGTTTTTTCTTGCGATGTATTTGGGAGTTAAATGTATCAGGCCACATGTATCTGTGACTACCACCTCTACACGTCAAAGTTAAAGAGATTACTTGACAATGCGAGTTTGATTCTCATGTACCTGGATATGTCTTGTATTTTTCCTAGGCGATTGACCGTTTTTTGCCTCATATCTGGATACGTCGTTTTGTCTTTCTATGCAAAAGAATAAAAAAAAAGAAGAAGATATACCTAGTTGTGGGTGAGATAAATGTTTATTCGGGCGTTCACTGAGTAACCGGACAATTGGGGTGAGGTACTCTCCCCCTAAGCGTTCGCGTCAAAAGGTGGATAGACCTCGTGAAGACATCTGTATTGGACCACTTGCCTAGTAACCGGGTCATTCGGCTCTATCCAGTCCGAATATTCGCGTCAAACGGTAGTGGGGTAAAAGAGAATTAAAGCATTCGTGATTGAACCATTTGCTTAGTAACCGGGCATTGGGTGTGAGGTACTCTTACTCCCAATTTTCGCGTCAAACAACAATGGGGTAAAAGCAAAACACGACTATGACATTCTATCTAATATTAATTATTAAGTTGAGGGGGAGTTGTTTTTTTTTGGGACATAATTAGTATCAATGGGTGCTTGGTTTGACTTCGTGAGGGGGAGAGTGCGTGACAGCCCAATGGTACATGAGAATTTTTCGGATGCTTGGATGGTGATCTTAATTTCCCGATGACGTGTTTTACACACTCACCGCTGTCATAGACTCATATGTCGTGGTGCATTTAATTTTTCAATATATCCTTGATTGGTTCTATTTGATTTGCCCATGCATTTTCATTATGTTCGCTCCTCGAATCTCTTAGTCGAGACCTGCACCTTAGTTGGTTTGATCCAGTGTTGAGTTCTATTATTTTATTGGTCTATTTTTTGGATGCTCATACATTTTTGGGTACTTTGATATATGGATCAGTTACATCGCTCATGGCTTTATGAAGTTTCAATTTTGATTTATTGGCTATCAAAGTCTCTTAACTTGTTGAGTTATGGTTGTTTTTTTTTTTTTCTCTTATGACATAGCTGATTCTTCAATAGTCTGTATTGGTTCCTCAATTTTGCTTGGTGGTAACTTATTGGCTCTTCTACCTTTGTCCTTCCGTGACAAAAAGGGGGAGTAATATTCAGTTTTGGTTCTAACAGATTGTGTGCTTTAGTGTTGTTGCAGCTTTGCAGGTGATCACATTCTGTTAAGGGATAGGTTTTTTCAATGTTAGTGTGTTTTGTCATGGAAGTGCCAAAGGGGGAGATTGTAAGCTCCATAGGCCGAGCTCTCTCGTGGTTGGCAATTTCATGTCAAAACACACATTTATGTGTATCCCTTTTTTTATCGAGTTGTCTTTTCTCTTTCTTATTATTTTAGAGTGTTTGTTTAGGATGTGGAATGGAATCAATGTGTCAATATAATTGAGAGGTAGATTGATAGGTTTAGTCAAGTTTTAGATGTTAATTGTTGGAGAAAAGAAGTTTCAACGAAGTGCTCAAGCATTTTCAAGCCACGGGTCTAGCATATGGGCTGTTAGGAAAGTGCTCGAGCAACTTTCAATGTGCTCGAGCAGTCGGCAAGGCTTATTAAAGGGCAGCAGCTAGGGTTTCGAAAAGAGAACTTCGGCTGCCATATTTTTGACGTCTAAAAAGAGAGAGAAAGCGGCCTTGTGATTGGTTTCTTCCTATGAGTCTTGGAGTTCAAGTTATGATCGTTCATTGAGCAACACAATCAACTCCAATAACTTTCTATCAACCTAGATTCTTTTCTTGCATCAAACTTCGATGGATTTCTAAAAGTTTTTCTGAAGGCTTGAGAGATTCAAGTTGGTGGCAATCAAGCACGGGGTACGGTGAACGAGGATTCGGCTATCGTTCTTGAGTCAATTGCGAGGATTCTCAATTGTGTAGTAAGTTCGATTGTAACCGTACAATGTTTTTCTATAGTGCTTGATTCCTTCCCGTGGTTTTTTACCCATCTAGGGGTTTTCCACGTATATCGCGCGTTCATCGTTTCTTCGTTTATTTTTAATTCCTATTATTGCTTGATTATTCGACTGCTAGCAAAATAGGATTTTTCAAGCATAACCCAGGTTTCCTCCTCTTCGGCAGCCAGTCTGGAGCCGAAGAAGACCCTTTCCGTTTATTAGTCATAGACCAGACAATTGTAAAACTAAGAAACAAGAGGACGAGGTGCTAAAGCAATATGGAGAGAAAGTGGTAGAAAACACTTGAATCAGTCCTCCTGGTGCAGTATCTGCAATTTCCAGGTTCTTAGTGAGATTGATTTGTCCTGTCATCTTGAAGGGGAGAGGCACTTTAACCAAGACTCAACGATATATAGTCAACTCTTTAAATAGATGGTATTAGAAGGATTATGGAGGCAGTACAGTTTTAAATTCAAAGCTGCAACTCCTATGGTGTTTTTTTACTTGGAATAGCATGGTAACGGAAGTGTGGTTTGGCAAAGAAGTTTTTATAGTTTCTTGAGCTTAGGGCTAACTCTAACTCTCCTCTACGTACGCGTGTGCACACAAAAAAAGAAGGCAGACAAATAAACACAAGGACACCAATAGTGAAATGGAAATGCCATATTATTTCATCGAAAGAGTTCCCACAATACACAGGAGTTCCAAACAAGAAACCAGAACATCTTTTGTCATCTTATTACTTTTGGGAAGTAGGCATTGCCAGGGATACTCCAGAGCCAGTGGGTAAATCCTTCCATTGTTGAATTACGGTCTTGACATGTGTGTAAAAATGAACCCCACCCTTACCTACAAAGGGAGTGAAAGTTCAGAAATCCTGGTATCTGACCCAGTTTAAATAACGATGTGTGCAAACAACACACGCGACTATATTTGCAAATTATGTAAACTGTTTCGAGCATATATTACCATAGAAATTGAGATCGCCTGCAAAAGATGCCTTTGAGCCAGTAAATGAGAAAAAGGGCAACGGAACTCGAATAGGCACATTGATGCCGACCTAAGTCATGTCCTGTCAATGTTAGAGGGCTAGACAACGGATGAGAATTTGCGATCATAAAATGAACTTTTCTTCAGCAAAACCATTTCTAGGAAAACAAAAAGAAACAGCAACGTCCAGTTGTTTGTAGGAACTAAATTTCTGTCAACAAGCAGTGCCAAGGGTGGCGCCCGTAATGACAAGTATCACACTCCATTCTTATGGTTCAATCTCCATTTCGTTTTCGTTTGCTTTTAGACTACACCAAGGGCAATGATAGAAAATGCTTTAATACCTGCCCGGCTTCAATCTCAGTCTGAAATTTCCTAGCGACTACACCTGAGCTGGTGAAAATGGAAGCTCCATTTCCATATCTAGCAAATGATAAATACGACAGTAAAATAGATAGGTAGTGAAGATTGAGGTGCAAAGATAATGTCAGGATAAAGAAAATACTTGTTTCTGTTGACAAAGTTTATGGCCTCTTCTAAGCTGTCAGCCTGCACATGGTGAACATGAAAATTCTCTAAGTTAATCTCCATGATGAAGGGATAAACAATTCGATTATTTCAAGAGAAGTAGAAAGGGAACGGGCAAACCTACAAGCAAAGAAGAACTGGGCCAAAGATTTCCTCCTGTGTCAAACGACTCAAACCCATATAGAAACTAGTGAAATTCATGGCAGAATCTAATTGTCAAAAGTCCTTTGAAATGAAGATCATCCAATGTTCGTCCCGGAGACAAGATACAAACATTTGGATTTATGAATATAGGATACCTTGTAACACTCCATATCAGCAGTGACATCAGACAAGATGGTGGGACCTATAAAGTTCCCTTGCTCGTATCCTGGAACCTAATTCCCATCCATGAGAAAAAATTAAGCTGATTCGACCAGTTGGGGTTAATGACTATATTATCTCCACCTTCAATAGTTCATACAACGCAAGAAAACTTTGAAAATAAGTTCTGACAAATATCATTTGCCTTAGATGATGTGAATATTGGTTACTAATTTCATTACCTTGAAATGATTACATCAACGTCAATGTTTTCATAGCTTGTTTGCCAAGGTACATCTACTTTTGTTTACAAATTCTGCAAGATTAATGCTTAAATTGACCAAGAAGAAGGTTTTTAAGAGAGGCCCACCCCAATGCATAGCACATACACAAGGGAACGGGAAGAAAATTTGAAACTTGATATAGAGCATCCTTTGGGCTTTATAATTATAGTCAACTTGAAACCTACACTACTGTGTTTATAGTTTTCAGAATCCTTAGTCAGATGCAAAAAGAAAAAAGAATCCTTATTAATTAACTTTGGCAGTTGTGCAGAATCACTCAGACATGTAACAATGGTGAAATAGGAGACATAAACACACCACGATATTTCTCCCATCAAGCAATAGTTTGGCACCACTCTCAACACCCCTTTGAATCAATCTGAATATCCGTTCCTTCGCCTGTGAAAACAAATGGGATACATATGTAGCACGTGAGAAGTATGGAAGCTGCCATACTCATTATTTTGCCAACCCAAGTGGCGTACAGGTCATTGATAAAGTTTTGAGCTCCTAATGCACCTGTTTGCTAATCACTGGACCAAGGTCTGCACTGGGATCTGTTCCAGCACTTACTTTAAGTGTTTTAGCACGGTCCACTAGCTTATCTACCCTGAAAGGTAATCTACAATAACCTTAAGCAATTCAAAATTAATACACTTTCGAACAATGTACCATGAATAACAAGACTAAGAAGCTCCAATCTCATATTATCGCACTATTGGACTTTTTATTGAGAAGATAAGGTCCAGATATTGTTTCCTAAGGAGAAAAGCTGCAGTTTCGGTAAACCAGATATTGGTGCTGACTTGAACACGTTTTCCTTTGGCTGATACTCTTGCGTATATATCCATCCCAGCCTGAGACGGGCGACAACCGGAAATTAGAAGTTAATTACTATAGAAGTACTACCACTGAAGGTCCGACAAGTTCTGAAAAAGATAAGCACAACACATTCACAGCCAAAGGTTACACTGAGTCAATTGATCACAACTAGAGAGAAAAGTAACTTCGTAATGATAGAAAAACACTCCTAACCTAAAATGATAACCACCACTATGGTTCGTAAGGTAAAGAAAGGGAAGCTGCTAAATAAATTTGATTTTCATAGAAAAGTCTACACACTGAGTCAACAAAACCATTAGAGGTAAAATAAACAATGAGAAACATCACATGAAGAGAAAATGACCTCAACTCTCAGAGACAGACTAAAGCAGTAATTCGTTTCATTCCGAATCATTGGACAGTTCTAAATACTAGATCAAGGAACAATCATCCTTAAGAGGCAAGCTTGAGCCGACAATCATGCCAATGTGGAGTCGAGACTATGTGCATCCAATTTGCGAAAAATTGCCAAGGAGACAGATGTACCAAGTCTCTTCACCACCCAAACCCCACTGAGGAAGATACTGCATAATGTCCACATTGTTTTTCCCCAATAAAAAGCAAATATGACTTTTGACTTGTGAAACCCAACAAACGAACAACACCCGCAAACTTTGTAACTTCAATTTCAGCCATGGGTTGATGCGTGTCTCGCTTTATGGGCTATACACCCACAACAGCGAATCCATAACTTGACGGTCAAAATTAAAGTCAACCAGCAACAATTGCGTTGGAAACCGTAAACAGACGCAAGAGAGAATTACACAAGGGTCAGACTAACTCCCAATCATAAAACATAGCTATGAATGGAACCATCTAATACAATCTGGTGTAGGATTGAATATGACGGTAATACATACTGAATTTGAACCAACAAAGGAAATAGCCTTTATTTCGTCATCATCGCATATGGCATTAACAATATCCTGTCCAAAATCAAAGTAGAAAGGGAATAAAAAAACCAATTAATCTAGCATCAACAGACACAAAAAACATTCACTTATAGAATGGAGCCTAATGGAAAAAATGTGAATCTATGCAATAAACATCCAGGAAATCTATTTGGTAAAACATCACAAGCTTCAACAGCTCAGAACTTAATAGGAAGACCGATATTCCAAATTGATCCACAAAGCATATGAGAGAGAATGATTGAAACAAGAGCTTACATTGGTGCCATGAACAATATTCAAAACACCATCAGGTAAACCAGCCTCCTTTGCCAGCTCTGCAAGTAGTATCGATGCCCCTAGAGGAAATGGAAATGAACGGTAAACAATAAGAACAATTTCTTCTCTTCAATGAAAAAGATAATATTGTTTGCATGTGATATGATTCGATAATTATAACAAGCAACATGAATGAAAACCTTCTAGCAAAGGACTGGGCCTTCCTCCAGTGAATAACCCAAATAGAAACTCATGGTAGGATCTAATTGTCAAACTCATTTTGGAATAGAAGATTTTCCAAGGTTCATCCAGTAGACAAGTTACAACTTTTTGGGAATACAAATAAAGATACCTTGTAACACTATATAAGCAGTGACATCAGGCAAAATGCCTGCTCAAAATACCAAATTCTATTTTAGCTAGCTACAAAATACTTCAACTCCAATAGTCCAACCAAAATGGCTATTCGACACTCACTCCCCAGAGTTAGAGAGATCAACAATTGCTCCTGAATTTTGAAATTCGGTGCTCTAATTCCTAATTTGAATAAAGACAGATAATGATTGAGGAAGTGCATGCGCATAAATTAAACCCCATAGACGGTGAACGCTACTTGAGAGTTAGAGATACCTTGGTTCTAGGAGCTGAAATTGATGAAATTGAAGGCTTAAGAGAAGGGGAAGGGGTGAAAGAGAGATGGATTGATCGTCTTTGTCCTACATTTCTGTAACCTTGACCATTGTTGTAAGCTCTACTATGACAATGTGTATGTAAGTGGGAGAGGGAGTGCTTCCAGTTCCAGGATAGTACCAAGGCTATAGTAACTGCCACCTCACTTGGACATGTAACGTTTCTTTAAAATCCAAGGGCTAGGCCATCTTCGATCCACCTCCAAATCTCTAAAATGGAGGATGGATATAACATATTGAGGAGAGAATGTATCCTCTCTTTTCTTTCACTTTTTACACGTTATTGGAGAATAAAAGAGGTATTCCATTACGAAATTTTTTTTTTTCAAAAATCAAGGCAGGTTATTCTCTCATAATACATCACAAAAAATCGTAAAAAATCAATTTATTCTAAAAACATCCTTGGGGGTGATTTGGGAAAAAAGAAAAAAAAAAGATTTTTTGGTTATTTCGTTTTGTCTTTATTCAATTTTTTTTTTGTATTTGTTAGTTTTGCGTCAACTTTTCATGGTTTATGGATTCGTCTCGATGAGACGAATCCAAAAAGTATAAAATTATGGTTGAAACTAATTTTTTTAATAAAGCCAAAATTAAACCAATAAACTGGTTTATTTTGGTTTATTAAAAAAAATATTAGTTTTGACCATAATTTTATACTTTTCGGATTCGTTCGTCGAGATGAATCCATAAACCACAAAAACTTAACGCAAAACTAACATATGCAAAAAAAATTTGAATAAAGACAAAACCAAAAAACCAAAAAAACAATTTTGCGTTTTTTTGCCAAAGCACTAGGTGCCTTCCCATTTATCAACATTCAACGGTGCATGAAGTATTGGCAGCAGATGTGCCAAAATCCAATTCGGTTGAGGGTGTTTGACCAGTTTAAAAGGTATTTATTTCATCCCTAAGTGATTGTATGATTTTTTTTTTTTTTTAAATCAAGGGTAAAGAATTACGAAGTGAGGGAGTGAAATGTGATTTCAATGAGTAAAGGAATGTCAGTGCAATTTCAGGAAATTTTATTCAAAAAAGCAGCGCGGTAGTGAAATTATTCGCAATTTTATTAAAAAAAAAAGCACAGCCCGGGAGTGAAATTATTCGCTGCTTTCTCTCTTTCTCCCATCTGCTGCTGCTCCTCCTCTCCATAAATTGCAACCCACCCGAGTAAAATCTTGCTATTTCGCCACTGAGGTAAGACGACTCCTTTTTCTTCACTTTTGTCTCTGTTCTTCAAGTTTCGCGAGGATTTTGAGGGCTTAATTTACGTGATTTCTGAATGCTACAAAACCCTTCAATTCACAGGATCGGTTAAGAAAAACACATCTCTAGCAAAAAAAGAAAAAGAAAAAGTACTCTGATGGCTTCCTCGTCGAATTCTGAATTACAAGTTATATACGACATTTTATTGAGCTTTAGGGGTTTAGACACCCGCAAAAAATTCACCGATCACCTTTACAAGGCTTTGAAACAAGAGGAGTTTCATACCTTCAGAGATGACAACGAGATCCCCAAGGGTAAATTTATCAGACCTGAGTTGCGGAAAGCAATTATGAACTCCAGGATATCGGTCATCGTATTGTCAAAAAATTACGCCCGTTCGACGGCGTGCTTGTTTGAACTCCAGATGATTCTTGATCGCCAGAAGACGTCGGATCATTTCGTTTTGCCTGTGTTCTATGAGGTGGAGCCGCAGGAAATTAAGGAGCAAGCCAGAGATCTCGATTTTGAGGAAAAGGAAGTGACGATTGAGGAAGTGAAGGGATGGAGTGCGGCACTTAAAGAGGTTGCGAATATGGCTGGGATGGTTTCCCAAAATCAATCTGGCGGGTAATTTATACATTCAATCGGTTTTATTAATCTATCAACAATCCTAGATGCATACACAGATCTGGATAGATCCAGAGACACAGATTCATTAATAGTTCGATGAACGTGAATCTCTTATTATTTTAGGTGGTTCATGTGCCTTAAACAGTTTTGAAGACGGATCTTGTGGAGACAAATTTGTCACGTATAACTTGAGGTTAACCTTTTGAGCCACGTAGTTAGGGTAAGGGTAAGCAGGTTAGCTGGGGCCGGTTGTTACATAGAGAGATATAAAATTGCACACTTATGTTGTTTTCCCATCACATATTGATGCATATATGATCCACAGATCAATTCACGCCTATTACGTCTGATATTCGACCATTACGGGTGATTTAATCACTTTCAATATTCTTTGTGTCAAAATTGATTTTAAACATTCTCAGTATCTCGACAACCGATTTCCATTATGTGTTGTTTGATATCCTGATACCATTACACCGTGACCGTTACCGTTTTGGGTCCTGATACGGTTATTTAAAATCAAGGTATTGGGCCTTATTATTTCTGGCCTTCTTTTTGCATGTGTGGCATTACCCTGATGCCACTTTCTTAATAGTGTTAATTTTGAAAGAGGAACGGAAAAGAAATTAGCCTCAGATGTGGTAAGTAGTCACTTGTTTGGATATCTGCATGGAAATTTTATTTTTCTTTTCAAATATTTTCTCATATATTGTGCTTCATTTTCCATATGAAATTGAACTTTCAGGTACGAAGCCAAGTTCATAGAAGAAATCATTGGCGTACTCAAAAGAAAACTAAATGGCGTGCGACCGAGGGTTGCCGACCGTCTAGTAAGTATTGATTATCGAACAAAGCTTGCTTTATTGTGACTAAAAAGGGCATGTTTGTTGGAAAGGGTACAATTGCTAAACTTGTGTACTATTCAAACCATGGTAGACATGATCATTAGCAGAGAAAAGATTTTAATCTTGAAGGGGCCGAATTGACAAATATGGATTTTTATTGTCAAAACTAGACTTGTTGTTATATAGGAGTATTCTTTTCCTCCAAGTGTAATGCATTATGTCAGCATTGGGACAATAGCAGCCCACAAATCTTTGGAGGATGGGCCTCCCCCTTTGTTAGGCTCTTATTTACTTGGCATTATGTCGGCATTGGGACTTCTTTATTTATTTGATTCAACCTCTCTATTTGGAGGGAAAGTGGTCTTCTTTGGTGGTGATTCCCGACAGATATTCCCATGTTGCGCCCCCTAGCTTTTGTATTTACTTCCTATCATGCATTTAGTTCCCTGCTGAAAGTGTTCTTTCTCCTGCCTTTCGCATTTTAGTTCTCTAAGGAGTATGGATGTTATGAACGAATTGACTTGCTCATTGTCATTGTATCTGAAGTAGTGACCCCTTCCATCTTGAGTATGAGTTTTGAACCCCAAATTTCCTAGCAGTTATCTGTACCACTAGACAGACAAGTCTTTAGTCCCCCTGAAAGGAAAATGTTGGCTTCAATTTTCACAATGTAATTGAGTGAAACCTGTTATTCAAATGAAATACGGTGGAATGATGAATATTAAAATGAAAATCAGTGAAATAGATCAACCTTTATCTATTTCACTTATTCGACTGGAATGGCAGCGAATTGGGAAAAAAAAAAGTCATCAAAAAAATGACTGAGACAATCGAGTTAATATGTATCGTATAGAAAACTATTCCACTTATAAGAAAGGAGGAAAAATAGACAGTGGCTATTAATTCCGCTGCGTTAGATAGATAATCTATCTGCAAGAAACCGAATTTTTGTATAGGAGGATGGATGACTATGAGACTCAAAGCATTTTTTGTGAAATTCCCATGAAGGATTGTTTCAACCTCATCGCATAAAAATGTTCTTGTTATTTCGGTCATTTTTCTTGCTTCAGTTTTTATAGACCAGTCTAACAACTTTGCACAACTGGACGCTTTTGGATCCTAAGCCAATGATAAAGTCTATTTGTATAACTTTAATTAACTTTCTTCACATTTTTCCTCCCTACATAAGTATATTC